>CM035436.1:69754640-69767140 GCA_020310875.1 Ceratopteris richardii
GTTTCAGAGTATTTGGGAAATAAGAACGCTCCCAATTTTAGGCAATTTAACATGTATGGATAGCTATGAAGATAAGAACAATGATGTAAGATGTAGAGTGCATTCAAGATTCATTTTTCATACTTTATGGATACGTTCAAGCAAAAGATCATGGGTCTAGCATTATCATCTATATTTGTCTAACGTCTTTACCATACTAATGATTTTTTCTGAAAACTCCTCGTGGATCTTCTTGGTGCATCTATTCTCCAGGTTGATGATTTTGGAGATGTTATATGAAGTGATTGCTAGATTCTGAAGTAAAGAGAAGAAAATCTATTGAAGAGAAGACCTACCCGCAAAAGTTTTGAAGACTGACGAGCCATGAGGGCGACTTCCTACACTGTAGCGGGAGGCCTACATCATATTCGGCCGGTCCACACTGTAGCGGTGGCATATATTTGTATTCACCTGTTCCGCACTGTAGCGGATTTTTGTATCACGGACCCGCACTGTAGCGGGCTTCACTGTATGATTCAGATTTATTGGAGGACTCCAGTTTCATTTCTGTTGTATCATTGAGATATGTACACACAATGATTCCGAGTATCAGTGTTGTATTTGATTTGTCTCTTTCCCAACGCCTACGGTCTCACGCGTACGCACGCACGTCTCGTCACTTCCGAGGGGCAGGGGCCCTACGAGGATCGCACACACTCCAGAGAGTATAGGCGAGGCGCCGAGCGCACAGACGCCGCTTGCAGGACAGCGGGAACGGCACGCACCAGAGGGGCCTGATCCAACCCCAACGCCAGCTTCCTGCCCAACCTCCTTCTTCTCCGACACCCTACAGTGCAGAGGCTTATATTTGTATTCACATGTTCCACACTCTAGCAGATTTCCGTATTACCGGCCCGCACTGTAGCGGGGATCTTTGTATGATTCAGAATTTATTGCACGACTTCAGCTGCATTTGACTTCCGTGCCTTAGTGTTGTATACTTGGGTTGTATACTTGGATTTTCGTGCTCCCGACGCCTACGGTCTCACACATACGCACACGCGTCTCACCACTTCTGAGAGGCAGGGGCCCTACGAGGATCGCACACACTCTAGAGAGTTTAGACGAGGCGCCCAGCGCGCAAATGCCGCTCGCAAGACAGCGGGAACGGTACACCAGAGAGGGGCCTGATCCAACCCCAGCGCCGGCTTCCTGCCCGACCTCCTTCTTCCTGACACCTGAACCGGACGTGAAACGAGGCGGTTGCTTGGTGATCCTCGACGCGTCACCCACTCCTTGAGAAGACAGACAGGAACCTCGGCATCGGACAGATACTCTAGGTACTAGCATTTCAGGTTCTGTGATTTTTTGCATTGTTTCACACACACTTTGAAAAGAAAGATTGTTTGGTTGCCTGATTCTGAGCATTCAGGATCTGCATCATTTTAGATCATACGAGTGTGCAACTTCTTATTGACGCATAGATGAAGAATCTACTTCTCAGCTTAGATCATAACAAGATTGAAATTAAAATGAAGGAAATGATTGATCAACAGTTTAGAAGATATGAAGAGAGAATCAAAGGAATAGAAATTAACGCAAATGAATCTATAAAATCAAAATTTAGTATTGTTATGACACCAATGCAAACTATAAATGCAATATCAAATACTATTCAGTTAATGGGCATAAGTATTAAAGACCTAAAAAATGAATTGGATGCTTAGATTTCTAAATTGAGAAATAAGGTTGACCTGTTGACAAACCAAGTTAATGACCTACAAGTATTGAAATGTGATAATGAGCATGAGCTAAAAGTCCAAGGCATATCTGCACACAAACAGTCATTAGGTCTTAGAAGACCCACACCTAGAGTGATACCTAGGAAATCAAGTCGGGTTGAGAAGAGACCTATACGTTGCTTTTGGTGCGATCAGTTTGGACATATGTTCTGGGACTGCATAGCATATGAGAGTGCATGCAGACATAGACTTGTAAGTGAACATGAAGGTAAAATTTGTAAGTTTCAAGATGAATCCCCTTTGCATTTGAATGTAGAAAGAGGTGGAATGAGAGAATATTTTGAGGAGACTAAAACAAGATCAATGTCATCTCAAAAGATATGGAAACCAAAGATTCATGAAGATAATAGATTAGATGAACAAAAGAGCCTGCTATCTATTGAGAGTCAAGAGAAACCAATTGAAGAAAGCAAAGGTAGACAAATAAAGGTCGAGAAGCAAAATATTGAACAGATATTAAGAGAACAAATGGAAATTGACCATAAAAGAGAATCTGATAGAGAAATTAAAGAGAAATCAAAGAAAGAGTATGATGTATATGTTTCGTTTGATCCAAAAATTTTAACTAATGAGAATCTATTTGATCAAGAAAAAGTTTCAAAATTACAATCCCAAATGAACTTTGATAAACAGATTGAACTAGAAAAGAGTGAAGAAGAAATTCAAGAAGATACAAAATCTGATAAACAAGTTAACAAAGCGGAAAAACAATTGTTTGATGATATTATTATGCAAATCAAGAGGAGTGTAAAGACGAATTCAAAGACTTCTAAGAGTTTGAAAAAGAGCAAGAGAACTAGAAATCTAACTTTTCAAGACATATTTGCAAGTATTGAATGATGATTGAAGAAGAATCATACTAAAATCACATGGGAATGATCAAGAGCTATTGAATGTTGATGAAGGATGATGATGATGATAGTTGACCATGATTGATGAGTGATTCATAATGATTGATGTTGATGATGATTAATAATTAATGAATGAGGGTGATTGATGATTCATGATGATAAATGATTGATGAATTATTAGTGTTTAATGATGATGATGATTATGCTGATTGACAATGATGATTGATGATGATTGATAATGATGAATGATGATTGATGATTGATGATTGATGAAAGACTAATGATTGATGATGAAAATAATTAATGATTGATGATGGTGATGGTTCATGATGATGAAGATGATTAGTGGTTGATAATGAAGATGATTGATGATGATGAAAGATAATGATTGATGTTGAAAATGATTGATGATGATGGTTGATGATGATTATGATGATTATGACCTTGGAGGATACTGATGATGCTGGAGGATACTGATGACACTAGAGGATACTGATGACATTGGAGGATACTGATGATGCTAGAGGATACTGATGACACTAGAGGAATGACACTGGAGGATACTAATGACACTGGAGGATACTGATGATGCTAGAGGATACTGATGACACTGGAGGATACTGATGACACTAGAGGATACTGATGACACTGGAGGATACTGATGACACTAGAGGATACTGATGACACTGAAGGATGCTCATGACACTGATGCTGATACTGATGAAGAATGATAGATCATGAAGATGAAGAACAACAATCAATGATGAAGATGAACTAAAATGATCAAGTGAAATGTTTCTGATTTGAAATCTATTTCATTTCTGATAGAGCATATGCATTGCATTTATGTATGTGATAAAGATATGTATGAATTATGAAAATCATGTAAAATGAAGATAACAAATATCTATTATGGGTTTGCATGAAGCATGAGCGATTAGAAATTATATGAATAAAATCAGTTAGTAGACTAGAGACTTTTGGGAGTGAAAGCTTTGGAATGTGATGGCATGCTTAGATTGAGTGCATGTGTATGCTGATCGATTTGAACACTTAGTGAGTGGGATTCTTTGGGTCCTAGTATTTGTTTCTTGCGAGATCTTACCTCCATATGGATCATGATTTATGGAAAAACTTCTTACTCAAGCCAGCTTATATGTATGTGCATGTTGTTAGCGCGCTGCGATGGGCTAGTAGGCAAGTGGAACCACCTTGGTCGGGCGATCAAGGCCACGAGCCGTAGCTAGTTTCATCGTAGGCCTGACCTATCTGTTGTCATGCGCCTGCATGGGTCAGTAGGCGGGTGGAGCCACTCTGGTCGGGTGGTCAAAGCCACGAGCTGACGTCGATTTCATGTAGGGCTGACATTGTGTATGTCGTGCGCTATGTCAGGTCAGCAGACAAGTGGGGTAAACTTGGACGGGTGGACAAGTCCATGAGTCGCACCCGATTTTGACATAGGCCGATTTGTAATATAAAGATAAAAAGAATAATGCTGAGTTGAGTTGAAGTTAAAAAGAAAAGAAAGAGAAAAAGAAATGAAAAAGAGAAAGGAAAAGAAAAAGATCTAACGGAGAGTTGGACAAGTAGGAGATAAATAGTGGGAATCAAGATATATTCTACAAACAGAGCTAGTAGAAACATAAGTATATGCTAGTACTTAGAATGAGTTGCTGGATCTCAACCAGTTAAACAAACAGAAGATCTAGAAAGCCAACGGTTTATTCATGTGATTACTTGTCAGATTGGAGACGCAGAAATGTAGTATGATATTTGTGAAGCTTGAATCTACCTAATTTTCTAAAATTCGTACTAATATTTATAAAGCTGGTGGAGTGCATAAAGTCATCTTTGATTTTTGAAAAGAAAAACATAAAAATCAAAAAGATTTTTCAAAAGAACCCTGATACGCTTCCGTTGAATCTTGCAGGTTGGCCCATCGGGACGATGTGCAGGTTTAGCGGGGGCGAATGTCGGGATGAAATCCCGCAGGGAGTGTTGATTGAATTTTTTCAAAGTTGACTGATTTTATGAGTTTTGTGTGATGTTCTGATCGAGAGAGAGGTATATTTTGTACATATTTTGACAGATCTATTTGTTTGTGTGATATGAAACCATGTGAGTTTTGTAAATAGTCCATGAAACTAAGTCTATCCCCATAGAAACCCTAGGTTGGAACCTTAGTTTTATCATTTACCATAAGTCTAGCCCTTGGAATTTATTTAATTTGTGTATAAAGTGTGAAAGCAAACTTTAGTTTAAGAAAAATAAAAAGAGAAAAAGAAAAAGATCCAAAAATAGAAAGAAGAAAATTGGAAAAGTAAAAAGGAAAAACCAAAAATAGAAGTAAGAGGTGGAATTTTCCAAAAATAGTAAATCAGCATGCAAGGCTATTTGAAATTAGAAAGTTTGAGAGGAGGTTAGAAGTTTCTAGAGGAAAGTCCTATGGGGGGAGGGGCCTATAAATAGGTGCCTAAACTCATTTGTTTCACCTCGTGGATCTTGACTGTGGAACTTCTTTCTAGGTTATTGCGGTTTCTCATGATTTGCTGAGAAGATTAAAGTGAAGAGAAGATTATATGAAGTAAAGAATAGTTTTGCAGACCGAAGTGAAGAATTACCACCCCGTGGGTTTCTTTTGTGGAACGCTTCTCCAGGCTACTGTGGATATATGAAGTAAAGTGAAGAGTTGAGGAAAAGCTTGGACCGAAGAAAAGAGAAGAAAAGATTCAACCGCAAAGACCAGAAGACGAAGATCGTGGGCGCCTTTTTGCACTGTAACGAGAGGCCTATCCCATATTCAGAAGATCCGCACTATAGCGGCGGCTTATATTTGTATTCACCTCTTCCGCACTCTAGTGGATTTCCGTATTACCTACCCGCACTGTAGCGGGGATCTTTGTATGATTCAGAATTTATTGCATGACTTCAGTTGCATTTGACTTCCGTGCCTTAGTGTTGTATACTTGGGTTGTATACTTGGATTTTCACGCTCCCGACGCCTACGGTCTAACACGTACGCACACACGTCTCACCACTTCCGAGAGGCAGGGGCCCTACGAGGATCGCACACACTCCAGAGAGTTTACGCAAGGCGCCCAGCACGTAGACGCCGCTAGCAGGACAGCGGGAACGGTACACCAGAGAGGGGCCTGATCCAACCCCAGCGCCGGCTTCCTACCCGACCTCCTTCTTCCCGACAACGTATATATGATACATATGCATATACATATACATATACATATACATATACATATACATATACATATACATATACATATACATATACATATACATATACATATACATATACATATGCATATACATTTACATATACATTTACATATACATATACATATACATATACATATACATATACATATACATATGCATATACATATACATATACATATGCATATACATATACATATACATATCCATATACATATACATATACATATACATATACATATATACATATACATATACATATACATATACATATACATATACATATACATATACATATACATATACATATACATATACATATACATATACATATATACATATACATATACATATACATATGCATATACATATACATATACATATACATATACATATACATATACATATACATATACGTATACATATACGTATACATATACATATACGTATACATATACATATACGTATACATATACGTATACATATACGTATACATATACATATACGTATACATATACGTATACATATACGTATACATATACATATACGTATACATATACGTATACATATACATATACATATACATATACGTATACATATACATATACATATACATATACGTATACATATACATATAGATATACGTATACGTATACGTATACATATAGATATACGTATACATATACGTATACATATAGATATACATATACATATACGTATACATATACATATACATATACATATACGTATACATATACATATACATATACGTATACGTATACATATACGTATACATATACATATACATATACGTATACATATACATATACATATACGTATACATATACATATACATATACATATACATATACCTATACGCATACATATACATATACCTATACGTATACATATGCATATACATATACATATACATATACATATACATATACATATACACATACATATACATATACATATACATATACATATACATATACATATACATATACATATACATATACATATACATATACATATACATATACATATACATATACATATACATATACATATACATATACATATACATATACATATACATATACATATACGTATACATATACGTATACGTATACGTATACGTATACGTATACGTATACGTATACATATACATATACATATACATATACATATACATATACATATACATATACATATACATATACATATACATATACATATACATATACATATACATATACATATACGTATACATAAACATATACATAAACCTATATGTATATGTATACATATACATATACATATACCTATACATATACGTATACATATACATATACATATACATATACGAATACGTATACATATACATATACATATACGTATACGTATACATATACATATACATATATGTATACCTATACATATACATATACATATACCTATACATATACATATACACATACATATACATATACACATACATATACATATACAGATACATATACATATCCATATACATATACATATACATATACATATACATATACATATACATATACATATACATATACATATACATATGTATATACACATACAGGTATATGTATATACATATACATATACCTATACATATACATATACACATACATATACGTATACACATACACATACATATACAGATACATATACATATCCATATACATATACATATACATATACATATACCTATACATATACATATACATATGCATATACATATACATATACATATACATATACATATACATATACATATACATATACATATACATATACATATACATATACATATACATATACATATACATATACATATACATATACATATACATATACATATACATATACATATACATATACATATACATATACATATACATATACATATACATATGATGGAGAGTGTTAATCTCCAAAAGAACAAGTTAACCTTGAATTTAGACCACCTCTATATCAAGATTAACCTTAGACTCCACCAAACGTAGAGATCATTCACCAATTTATGAGAAAATTGATTATTCTGAAAAATTCAACTTCTTCAGAAAAGTCTGTTGCAGATTAATCAATCATTGACTGATCAATTCTTTAAAGTTTTTGACAAAACTTTGCACAACACTTCGCCTTGAGATTGCACAACTTTACCAAGTTAAATTTCTCAAAATGATTGAGCACACACTGAGAAATGTGTGAAACACTTTACCTATGTCTGAAAGAGCTTCTCTGCAATAGCGACTTTGACACCTGCAACTTCTTAGCACTGGTTCTCCCAAAGTAAATCCCGTTTGATCAAGATCTTTTAGCCATAGATGGCTTACCTTCCAACTTAGATTTTAAGCCCTCACTTGTGTAAAACTTTACACTGTGGACTGAGCACTGACCATTTCTTTGAAGATGAAATGTGCGCCAGATTTTACAACTCTTAGAACATTCTTACATATGAATGTTCCTAAACAAAATTCTCTCAGCCTGATTGCAATTAACCTCTCAGATTCTAGCCATAGATAGATTAGCTATGGACTTAGATATGTGCAGAAGGATTTCTCAAAAGATTAAACACAGAAGGAGCAGACAGCAAAATATCGGGCGCAAAATTTTTCGATTTCTCAGAAAACTTACATCTGAGTGAGGATGGACAATTCACTCACCCTTCATGTGTCTAATGACACTTCTTACAACTCATTTCTCTCTACCTATTCTCTATTCTTCTTCTGCTCTATTTGCCCCGACATTTTCCAACATATTTATAGATGAATATATACAAGTGTATGACTAGACAAAAGTATAAGTCAACTAATATACATATGTGTACATATCTTTGGATTTCTGAAAATGTCCTTCCTTTATCCTTCTGATATTGTTCTCTTCTTGACTTTGTGACTTCATTTCTTCATAATCCTTCAATTGATGATTGTCATGCACCAACAGCTCCCCCTCAATCATTAATTGAGGTTCTTCTCTATCTTCTTAATTCCTGCCATATCCTTGAATCTTTGTAGCTTTGGTCCATCTAGACTTTTTGTCATCATATCTGCAACTTGATCTTTAGTGGGAGTGTGTATGACTTCAATCTCCTTCTCAATGACCTTCTCTCTTAGAAAATGATATTGTATTTCAATATGCTTAGTTCTAGCATGAAACACAGGATTAGCTGCCAAGTATAGAGAACTCATGTTGTCTCCACAAGCAATAGGAGTACTTTGAATCACATCAAAAACCTTCATAAGTGTCTTTAGCCATATTACCTCCTTTGCAGCTTCCACCATACCTTTATATTCTGCCTCTGTAGATGACAAAGCAACTGTATGTTGCTTCTTAGAACACCATGAAATCAATTTGTCTCCTACATAGCACAAGTATCCATGTGTTGATCTTCTATCATCCACATTACCTGCCCAATCTGCATCACTATATATCTTCATTCTTGTATCAGAAGTAAATCCATAGTACAACCCTTCTCTGAGTGTACCCTTGATGTACCTAAGTACTCTTTGTCCTGCAATCCAATGTTCCTTTCTAGGACAATGCATAAATTGTGAAAGCACACCAACTGCATATGACAAATCAGGCCTTGTCAATGTAGCATAAATCAAGCTACCAACCAAACTTTGATAGAGTTTCATATCTCTGAACTCTTCTCCTCCAAACCTAGACAATTTATGGTTCACTTCCAAAGGTGTAGGTGCAACCCTGCAATCTTCCATTTTAAATTTGGTTAGCAAATTTTTAAGATACCTTTCTTGGGTCACATATACTCCATGTTGAGTATAAGAAATCTCCATTCCCAAGAAGAATGATAGGTTCCCCAAATCACTGATTTTGAACTCTTTCTCCATCTGCTTCTTGATCATTTGTATTCATTTATCATCTGTTCCTGTAAGTATTATGTCATCAACATAAATACACACATAAATGAATCCATCTTCACTTGCTTTGACTAGCAAGCTACTATCTGCCTTTGATGCTTGAAATCCAAGATCATTCAAGAATTTTACAAGCCTGTAATTCCATGCCCTTGGGGCTTGCTTTAACCCATACAAAGCTCTCTTGAGCTTACACACATAATTTGGACTCACTTGATCTTTGAACCCATCTGGTTGCTCCATGTAGACTTCATCTGAAATATAACCATTCAAGAAAGCATTTTTAACATCTAATTGAGATAACTTCCAACCTTTGCAAGCAGCAATTGCTATGAGTGTCCTGATGGTTGTCATCTTTGCCACAGGACTATAAGTCTCATCATAATCCACTCCATATGTCTGTGCATATCCTTTCACAACAAGTCTAGCTTTGTACCTAGACACACTTCCATCTGCAAATCTTTTAGTCTTGTAAACCCACTTACAACCAATGATTTTCTGACTATTAGGTTTAGGAACCAAATCCCATGTTTGATTCTCTATCAATGCATCATATTCCTCTTGCATAGCATCTTCCCAATTCTTCTTTCCTTTGGCCTCTTCATATGTAGAAGGGTCTTCATCTTCTTTTACCAAATAAGCATAATCTTTAGTAGTTAAGAATGAAGTATCATAGCTATACCTTGTAGGTTGCCATTTGTGCCTAGATGACCTCCTAACTTCTGCACTTCTTGATGTTTCTGGTTCATCATATTCTGGATCAAACCTTGGCCTCTCTTCATATTCAACGTGTACTTCATTGTTCTCACTTTCATCAAGTAATTGAATCTTTGCTTTACCTTTTCTTTGTTCCACTACTTCTTCATCATCTGCATGTACATTATATTTACCTGCATACCAAGTACCTTGCTCATCAAATGTAACATCCTTGGATACAATAAATTGCTTTGTGGATGGACTCCACAACCTGTATCCCATTTGCTTATCATCATAACCAATGAATACATACTTTTCTGCCTTAGGCTCCAACTTATGCCTCAATTGAGATGGCACATATGCATATGCCAAGCATCCAAATATTCTGCAATGATCCAAGGTAGGTTTCTTACCCCACCAAGCTTCATATGGTGTCATACCCTGCAAAGCTTTACAAGGCAATCTATTGACCAAATAAGTAGCTGTATTAACAGCCTCAGCCCACAAATAATTTGGGCAATTCTTCTCTTTCATCATGGACCTTGCAAATTCAACAAGTGTCCTGTTTCTTCTTTCTGCTACCCCATTTTGTTGAGGAGAATACCTGCAAGTAACTTCTCTCTTTATACCTGCATTCCACAAATAATCATTGAACTCATTTGAAAAATACTCTCCCCCTCCATCTGACCTTAGTCTCTTCAATTTTTGACCTGTAATCCTTTCTGCATATGCATGGTAGTGTTTAAATGTATTAAACACTTCTGACTTTTCTTTAATCACATAAATTGTGATCCACCTGGTAGCATCATCAACATATATGACATAATATCTTGAACCATTTATACTAAAGTCCTTTGAAGGACCCCACACATCTGTATGCACCAATTCAAGTCTTTCTGAATACATAAACCCATGCTTGGAATAGGATTGCTTATGAGCCTTACCTAATTGACATGCCTCACATCTGTATGTCATGTGTTGACCTGCAATGTTAGGCAATCCAAGCACTGAATCATTATTAATCATTTCTTTGATACCTCTTTCATTAAAGTGTCCAAGTCTTTTATGCCAAAGATCCAATTCTGACACCTTCTGTTCTCCATATGTGAACATAGCATGTCCAACATTTCCTTGTACCTTCAATGTGAAAAGCCTTCCTTCTTTCTTTCCTGCAATAACTTGTTTATACCCTTGACTAGGGTCTTCAACATAAACTCCATCATTGGTGAACCTTACCTCATATCCTTTTTCCACAATTTGACCTACACTGATCAAATTCTTTGGGATTGTGGGAACATAAAGAACCTTACTCAGAAGAGTGCTCCCATCCTTAGCTTTGACTGAACCAATTGACTTTACCTTATGCTTTGTATTATCACCTGTCTGAACTGTATGATTAATTGCATTATGATCTAGGTCAGTCATCAAAGCAATATTTCCACTTAAATGATTACTACATCCTGAATCAATATAGAACACTCTCATGTCCTCATGTGAGGTTTCACATGTATTCATAATGAGAGTCGAATCCTCCTTCTGATCTGATGCATAGTTGTAGTAGGTGTTATTATAGGATTGATTTTGGAAGCTTCTTCCTCCACCTCTTCCAAAAGAATTCCTACCACCTCTACCTCTGAAGTTTCCTCTTTGAAATCTACCACCTCTTGCTCTTTGATTAAAGTTCTGATTAAAATTACCATTGTTTTGATTATTATGCCAACAATCATGAGATAGATGATTGGTCTTACCACACATCCAACAAGCTCTTGCATTATCTTTGTTGTTTCTGCCTCTTCCTCTACTTCTGCCATTTCCTCTTCCTCTTATAAAGTTTGCTTGGTTTGATGTACCTTCTTCTTCACCTGATTGTTGCTTTCCTTTGTTAGCTTTCTTCTTGTCTTTAGAATACATTGCATGACCTGCACTCTTGTCAACATCTCCTTTGACATCATTCTCAAAAGTTAGCATATGACCTAACAATTGATTCAAATCAGGAGTAAAGTGATCTAATGAAAGTTCTG